>PVJD01000599.1:377035-396502 GCA_004026545.1 Mormoops blainvillei | reverse complement strand
CTCCTTTATCTGGAACTTAACAAACAAGCTGAACCAAGGGGGCTAATCTTTCATTTCTAGAGGAATAAATAGTGGCTACCACTAACGATCGTTCCCCAGACAGGCTTCTGAGGCCTGGTCAGCAGTTTGGGAACAAACTTATCACTCTGCAGTATGAAAGCCAACGACCGGGAGAGACCTGACCATGGAAAGGCAAAGATTCTCTCAGATGAAGATGGGAGCTTCTCCCAGGAAGGAAAAATGAATAGATAATGTTTTTACATTTGAAAATTTCACCAGCCGACCTCCATGAAAGATACGGGGGTGATAATCCACTTAAATGCTTTGTTTGTTTATTCGTTTGTTTGTTTTGCATTAAGGTGTCCTTTTGGCACAGTTTCAGGAGCCATTCTAAGTGTGAAGGCAAAACACATACATAGAGACATCTTTCTATTCCTTTTTCATTACTCAGAAAAATTATACATTTCCCCATTTTACTTTTCACAGGCTGCCCTGGTGCCACCGCACTTCAGGCTCTTCTCCCTCTGCAACCTTCTGACAGCACCCTCGGAGCCAACAGAGACTGTCTCGAGAGGGCACTGGTGGCCCGGCAGCCTGGCCTGGCCCGGGGCAGTGGGAGAGGGACATGGCCAGGAGGCCGCCCGGGTGTCCCGCTTCTCACACTGCCGGCTGCCTTGGGGCCTTCCCTACATCAGCAGTTTGCTTTGTACACACTTTATTCTTTTCTTTTGATTGGTTTTTTTTTTATTTTTCCACTTTCAAATTGCATTTCGTGGCAGAAGGACTCAGACGGTCTAAAGTCACTGCACGAAGCATCTCAGCTCACCTAGCTGCGATTCCCCTGTTCACTCCATTTAGTGCAAGCTTAGCTCGTCACTTCCTCCACTGGATGGAGGAAAACCAGCCCACGGCTTCCCGCTCAGCCCTGCCCTCCCTGCCCTCCGACCATTCCCCATGGGAAACGTCAACAGTATGCATAAAGACACCAACTGAGTGGCACATACATAAATAAATAAATAGTGTATTCAGTTTGAAAATATTCATGCATATCAATAATGCAGCATTATATAGATTTGTAGCATTTAATATGCCTTTCAAAAAAGGAAAACTTTTTGTGCTACGATTTCATGAGCTTAACAACATACGTCTCAGTTTCGAAGATTCATGAGGGACCAAACAAATCCCTAATAAAATTCACTCTTTCAATCATTTCTTCAATATGCTTGGATTCTTAAAATTTCAGGTGAAAATTTGAAGACCGGTTCTTTCCAAGCTTTAAAACTTACTGGCCAAAGGTTTCTCAGAACAAATATTTATAATAGGTATTTTAAATTTCAGTATTATCAGTTAAAAAATGAGAGAAGGTGCGCCTGCACAGGTGTTTCCATCACCACCTACCCAGAAAGCATATTGGGGAGGGTGTGAACTGCCCCGCGAGGGCACCGAACAGAAGGTCTCTAGCGGATACCCCACCCGCGTCACTACAGGAATCTGCTCCCACCGGTAGTCTGTTCTCAGGTCCCCACAAGGCCACCCAGAGGCTACATACACGCCTCCCCGCAGCCAAGAGCTCTGGTAACTGCTGAGTCCACTGGCCTGATGTCCCTGCTCCCTCCTGGGCAGCCCATGCTAGAGTCCTCGGAGGCTCCTTCAGGCCCCGTTCATTGCCATCATGTCTCAGGTACAGCCTCCTCTGCAGCTACCAGGGGCTGCCTTCGTGCTGACCCTGCCAGCACCTCTGGGAGAGAAGCGATTGTCCCTGACATCCATAACTGCTCTCCTTATCCAAGGCTCTGCCCACATTTCCGTTCTAGACCCTAAAGCCCAGGGAACCCCTCCTTCCCTAGGTTGAGACCCCACTAGGCCCGCTGGCCCAAGACAACAGGGACAAGGTAGCCTGGGGTTTTATGCAGATTTTGTTTTTACTTTAATGCAGATTTTGTTTTTACTTTATTCACTTTTCACGAAATGCATCTTTCTTCCTTTCTTCTCCCTAAAGAGGCGAGTTGTCCAAGGTGTTAAGCGGCCTGAAAGAGTCCCCTTCTCAAGGCTACCCCAATATGTCTGGGTTCCCCAGCAGCACAGGGTCCATGTTTCCTTCCCATTCCCTGTGTTCCCTGCACTAGGTCTGCAGACTTGGCAGCTTTGGAAGATCACGCCACGCAAACCATTTGCCCAGATGCAGATACAATGGATACAATGTCACAGATCTATGAGAATATACTGTCAAGGGCTTAAAAACGCACAGAATCTTGGAGGACAACTAGGAAAGCACGCAGACTCACCCAAAGAGCTCCACCTGGTAAAGCAGCCCAGGGGTGGCATCCCTAGGAGAGCAGGAGAGCTTGCAGGGGACATAGAATTCTATTTCTGCTACGATTAGATTTGTGGCGGCAGGACATTTATGGGAACATGTCATGCAGGGACACCTTGGCCTGGGAAGCAACTATTTATAAAACAGGTCTAGGTTTAGGACTGAGAAAAAGGCAATCGCCCAGCCTTTGGCTTTCTGGCAAGTTCCAAATTACTTTGCCTACAAGTGGGGAAGCTCCACAAACAGCTGAGGTGAGTTGATCACTTGGTTCATAGTTATAAACTAAGAAAATTTATTTGCTCTGAAAAATATCCATGGCTAAAAGACGGCTACCAGTATATGCTCTCCAGCCAGCCTGCCCTCACTCACTACTTTCTTTAATATTTTCTGTAATTTAATGAAAAGCGCTTTTGAAACAGCAAATAGGCCATTTTATTTTGATACTTTTGGGTCGGTGGTAGGCTAAGCCTCTAATGTCTTTGTGGCCTCTGAAGTATTTAAAGGACTTTATTAAGTGGAAAGGAGCTGTTTGTTAGCTCCTATGACATTTCCACACTTTTCCAGTGAAAGAAAATTATGCATTTGGATTTCAGTGGAAAGTTTTCAAGCAACAGAAAGGGTGCTGAGACCATCTAGATTTTTAGGGAAGACTTACAGACAGTGCAGCCTCACTGCTGTCTTACTATCCTATTTCTAGGGCTAAATCTGTTTATTCAGTTTTTGTAGAAAAACACAACCATCAAAAGGCAATGATGTTGCTGGCAGTGGCAGTAGCTGTAATAAAAACATAACTTGTTACTGTGTCATACTGGTTCTGGGAGATTTTTAATGCATTTGGAGGAAGTTTCCAGTTTATAAATGCCAACTGATAGAGAGGTGAGGCCCCTGCCCACGGCTTTCTCCTCCATTCTATCCACAGGTACCTTTACTTCCCCATCAGTCCCTGCAGTCTGCACCACCACCCAGGCTGCTGGCTTGAAAGAACCAGATGGGGGCCTTCCCCTGAAGACATTCTTCCCATGAACCTCAGTTGAGGCCCCACTATCATTCAGATACGCGTGCTTTGAAGGGAGAAAAACTGAATGGATATAACTGCACTTACTCTATGCCTCTTGGCAGAATGCAAACGACCAGGGTTCAAACCAGAACTGATCTATATGCGAGCAGTGTGATCTGAGACCAGTTATTCCATGCACATAAGCTTTCTCTTCTTTAAGACAAGGATAATAATTCTCACCTTACAAGGATTAAACAAGTTCTATTTTAAACATTTGAACACAGACAGTACTCAATAAATATTTGTTTTTCTTTTCTTTTATGATCTAATTTGCCCCAGTTACATGAATAGCTCACCACAAAATGCGGGAAGACTCCTCAGGGTCACACAAAATTATTTACTAAATGACAGAATTTAGTAAAACTATTTATTACCTTGTTGCAGTAAATGGTGTCTTGGCTCCTGAAAGTAGTTAAGGTGATCTCCCAAAGTACCTCTTACTACCAGCAGACTGCTTAGAATCCAGATTAGAATAAGCTTCCCTCAACACCAAAGACAGAAGAGTTTTTATTATTATAAAAATGGACACAAACTACCTGCCAACCGAGCACTGTGTTTTGGGTTAGCTTGCTCTGAAAATACTTCTAGAAACCACACTCAGTTGACAAAAGTTGGAAACAATTTCTATGAATGGCACAATGGCGGAGGCTCTGATGGCAGATTGCCCAGGTCCCGGTCCCAGCCATGCTGCTTTCTAGCTGTAGGACCTCGAGCAAGTTACATTAACCGGGGTGCCTTTTAGGCATAAACTGGGGATGACATCACCAACCCCGCTTGGGGTGTTATGATGCTTAAATGATTTAATGCAGTCTTGCTAACTTAGTAGTAGTAATCTTTACCTAAAAACCCACTAAAAAAAAAAAAAACACACACACACAAAAAACCACCACTGAGGTAGCCCTATTCTTTTAAAAGGAAAACATAATATATCACAGGTGTTTCCAAAACCTTCAACCAGTTTTCTAAAACATAACACACAGCAAAACTTCAACAGAATCAACAAACTACCATGTTGAAGACCAATTAGTAAGATTAAGTGCTGTTTCCAGGCAGTTACAAGGCAGGAATGCTCTAGGCTGACACCAAGCATGTTGTCAAGGTGCCCACATCATACTAAATTATAACTCGAGATATTTCTCCCATATTTGTGTTTAAAATTTCATATTGGGTTTGCAGACATATACATAAATGTTCTCTCCAAAAAAAAAAAATGTAAGCTAAAAATTGTTGTATTAAAAGACTTATGTGCTGTGAAGCTTGGGTATTAAAAAGTACAAAACATTCTTATGGTGCAAACATGTTCACCAAAGGGAGCCCCTGCAGGGCATATATGCCTGTGTTGGTGACATGGTTGGTGACCAGATGAAGAAGGGCGATTTAATTTTAGCAACTACTACAATATGCAACTGATTCCAAAGTGTACAATGTTTCCACGTGTAAACAGAAAGCAAGATTTGGGGATTTCACAAAGTGCAACACTTATTGGTAATAAGTGTTCTAAAAAAATGGGGGGCAGCTCCTAGGGATATGCTTCTTGCCACAAAATGTTTTAAGAATCCATAATACATGCTAAGGTATGCTTCGAGAAGTCCTACAGTAAACTTTGTTTGCACCAAAATATTAGAGCACAAAATACTTTTTTAATAGAACACCTAGTAACTGTGTTCCACATACAATTTGGGAGAGAAAGATCCAACAATTTGGCTTATTTGATGAAGAAATTTTGCTTTAAGCAGATTAGCAAAGTCTTAGTCTCTGCTGAAATGTATAAAAAGCTATTAGAATGGGCCTTTTGTTTTATGGACACCAAACCTGGACTGTGTTTTCAAGCTTCAGGCTTCAAACTAAGCTCTAGAGGGAATACAGTAGACCCTTGAACAATGGGGAAGGGGGCAGGGGAGTTAGGGGGATTAACTCCTACCCTCGCAGTCAAAAATCCACTTATAACATTTGACTCCCCCAAAACTTAACTACTAATGGCCTATTGTTGTGCTGAAGCCTTACTATAGTATAAACAGTTGATTCATACATATTTTCTATGTTACATGTGTTATATACAGTATTCTTACATTAAAGTAAGCTAGAGGAAAAACCATGTTAAGAAAATCGTAAGGTTCATGTATGAGTGTCTTCAAATTGTCACAAATCTCTGAAAAATTTTCCAATATATTTACTGAAAAAAACCCTGCATACAAGTGGACCTGTGCAGATCAAACCCGTGCTGTACAAGAGTCAATAGTGGGTGCTGCCCTTGGCACAAGCATGCACGGCAAAGGTAAGGGTGACAGCAACAGCATCCCCCCTGCCCCCCTCCCACAGCTAGGTGGGGCGGGGGGGGGGCGGGGGGAGCGGGGGGAGTTAGCAATCTACATACATAAATAACTGCTCCACGTAGGAGCTCAGAACATCTGGCCCAAACATTTTTATCAGTGATAAGATAAGGGAAAACACATCACATGGCCTGGCGGGCGGGGTGGTGGGATAGAACCACCAGAATTCTTACATTCTTGGTGGTATGTATTTTGGGATCTCTACTGTGTGGCTCCAGAGAGACAGGAAATGTGAACATTCAAGTGAAGCCAAAGCCCTGCATGATTACAGTACTGCAGCAGCTACCAGTCCGGCGCTAGGAAACACTCCATAGGAGGTGGCATGTCAGTAGGTCCCGCATCACCAGGGTACTTTCAACCTTTTTTGTCACCTCAGTATCCTGGAGGTCCAAGGTTCCCATTGAGGATACCTAACCAGGCACCTGGAGGTGTCCCAGAAAGTCAGCCATTACTTCCCAGTGGAATGGACCCAACTCTACAACAAGGACAGACAAATATGGGTGGGCCAATGCAGAGAATGACTCCTCCCAGAAGAATGGTGCCCTGAGGACCTCAGAACTATGGAGGTACAATGAAAACTTCACTCTAGGTGGATGCTTTAGGTTACCTTGAAATGCCTGGAATGAACATGGGTCTAGGTGGTGGTAGCCCTGGGCCAAACCCAACAAATGCCAGTGCAATGTCATACTACTCAGTACCTCCAGGGAATTACGTTTGTCCTCCGGGAGGTAGAGGGCTACCAGGAACACCCATCAGGCCTAGTCCAGCCGATTCATCCAACTCTGGAGACAGCGTGAATCCTTTCATGAATGCAGTACCTCCTGGGCCTAACAGGCCTGATTTCCCAGTGGGCTCTGATTCAGATGGACCCATGGGTGGATTGGAAGAATGGAGTCACATCACATGAATGGCTGCTTAGCCTCAGGAGATACAGACAGTATTTCCAAGTACTCCACTAGCATGACAATGAGTGTGTGATCCATTACCAAGTCTCCTCATGAAAACCACAGTGAGTCAGCCCCTCACAGAACTACTAGGGATGAAAATTATTCATCAGAGTGTACAGTTAAACAAAAGAATCCAGTTACACCAAATGAACGTTTTTATTTCCTGCTCTATCCCCTACTTTGTGAAGAAAGCAGGTCCAAACATGATTCAAACAACTGTACAGAGCAACATATTAATTGTCTTAAAATGAGCTGCACATAATTATCTGCGTATGTAAATGTGTGAGAAAGAGAGAGAATGGATTGTATGTGTGTATATTACATGGACATATACACATGCATACACTGATCCATTGTATCATATTGTAAAATATTGTAAAATATTTTTTACATTGTAAAAATGTAAAAAGGACATTTGTAAAATATTAATCACTTGACACCACCTTAAGTAGAAATAAATAGGGACTTTTATTACATCTATTTTTTCATGTTTACATTTTAATCACTAGAAATTGCACTATCAACAACTGAACCTAAAAAAACAAAAACAAAAACAAACTAAGCAAATGACTAAAACAGGAACAGAATCACAGAAATGGAGATCACATGGAGGGTTATCAGCAGGGAGGGGGAGGGTGGAGAATGGGGTTAAAGGTACAGGGAATAAGAAGCATAAATGGTAAGTACATAATAGACAGGGAAGGTTAAGAATAGTATAGGAAAGGGAGAAGCCAAAGAACTTATATGTACGACCCATAGACATGAACTAAGTGGGGGAATAAAAGGGAGAAAAAAAATGGGACAATGGTAAAAGCATACTCAATAAATTTTTTAAAAAAAGAAAAAAGAAGTAGCTACTGAACCTCCCTGAACTATTTTGTACTGTGTATATCACTGCTTTATATAACTTCTTTTTAAGGTGAACTCAGTTGTTATGGTTTTGTAAATGTCTGCTATCATGAATAGGAATAAAATCACTTATGTGAGAGCTTTCATTAAATTGCATCTGATGCAAGTTACCCGGGCGTTGGGGGTGGGGGTAGGGCAGCGTGGGGAGGGGGAGTCAAGCGTAGCTTATTTCATTTGCCTGCAAAATAGAGATGATACAAGGATCAATCTATAGGATAGGAATGGAAAAGTCAGTGAAAACGCAGTTCTCTAAATGGCCCCAAAATCTGAGTAATTAAGTCATCTCACAAAACATTACCATCATTTCTATAAATAAATAACTAAAACTGATGGAGTAGGTTCTCACAAAGTCAATGGCAACACTAAACTGGAGATACAGCATATTTTAAATGAAATATAAACATATTCTAAACTTCAGGTACTATTTTAAAAAATTTCCTTTCTTTAAGGGAAAAAACACTCTCCCCAGCCCCCAGGGTTTAGAAGCTGTCCTAGCCATTTCTCTCCCTCCTTGCTTTGAAGGAAGTGCGGCAAGAAGCAAATGCAGTTCAGTTATAATAAAGCACAAGTTTGTAAACAAGGAAGAAAGGATATCCTACCGTGATGCCACTTAGGTATAAAGACCCAGTGATAACAGTTATTGGGCAACTGCTAAGTATAACTAACATATGGGGAGTAGAAAAACCACATAACTCAAATACTGGTAATTAATTTTTCTATAGCCTCTGGGATGTCTCCCATATGTAGTCTATAATCTCAAAAATATTATGTAACCCAAAATACTACACTTGTGTCCAATAGTGCCTTAGTGCAAATATCACTGGATGGATGTAAACAAAATAAGGGTCTTTGGCAACTTTGCTGCTATCACATAGAAGGAACATGCTCTTTGCAAGGAGTATCTGATTTCTCAGGACTCTATTCTTCTCAAATTCAAATGTGCATTCTTTTTTGAAAAATATTTTTAAGAATCAATTATAAGCTTTTGGTGGAAAGAAAAGAAGCCCTATACTAAACTGCAAACAATAAAAACCCAACCCTTCCAGTATTAAATATCAATTCATAAATATAGGCTACTGAATCTATATAATGATTAGAACAAAGAAACATTAAGATGAAGAGAAATGCTTGAGGTATTTATGTTCTTGATGAATAGAAAAAATACTCCAATAAAAACTACACAAGGTAAAGGGTTAAATGCACATAGGATGTGTGTATTACTAGTGGTGAATTTTGAAGTCAAGCTCCAAAGAATGGAGGTTTCTGTGTTACAGAGGAAGACACTAAGCCTCCGAAATGCAGACGGGGACAGATACAGAGGGAGACTGGAATGGTAACAAAGTAGTTGTTGCTGACAATGGTTTTACTATGCGCAAGCCATTCCCTCACTGAGGGGCCTACTACTTACTCCCTGCTCTTGAATCTGAGCTGGCCAATGATTAATTTGCCAACTCAATATCACCAAGTGGCACTAAGTAACTTCTGAAGCTAGGTCCTGAGAAGCCTGGGAGATTCCACCCGAACATCGTAGATGCTCACTGTGGGGTAAGCCAGCAAGCGTGTAGGAAGTCTGGCTGCTCTGATACCGCCACACTATGCTATGCGGGAGCCCAAGCTAGCCATGGGGACAAGGTGCACAAGGAGAAGGGGATGACCCAAAGAAACCCGAGCATGAGAAGCCTTGATGGCTCTGGCCTCAGTGGGCCTTGCTTGATGGACCCCAAGAAAAATTTTATTATAATCCCTCAGAATCAAGAAAAAAATTATTTTAAGCCACTAAATTTTGGGGCAGTATGTTACTCAACAGATAATTGAAATACCACCTTGACTTGCAGGATAGGGGGTCACAAAATCATGGAGCCTGGGCCAGGTCTCACCTATAGAAACAAGTTTTTTGTTTGTTTGGTTTTTGTTTTGATTTGTTTTGTTTTGTTTTTTTACAGGGTGGTGGTGCTTACTCAGTATTTTAAATATTCTAGCTAATATTTTCTACTAAAACCCAAATTTTTATGAGGCTTATATTTCTCAGTCATCAACTTCACTCATTTATTATATAACCTACCAGCCCTCTGCTCTTTTTAGTATATAAACCTTTCTCTAAGAAACCAGGGCAAAGGATTAATACACACATATAATGACCTAAACATCCAGTGTGATGGCGCTGTGTCACTACACTCTAACATGGAATGATATAAAAATGCTGTCATGCAAAAGAATTTTCATCTGGAAATTCTAAAGCATTATGTCTGCAATTTAAATACAGTAATAAACAGAAATTAATAATCAATGATTAAGTTTTTAAAATATAAACAAAATTACTTCTACCTTGATCCAAATAACTTCTACCAGATGACGGGTCATAGCTTTGACTGCATTATTTGGACCAGGGAGAAATAAACAGACACACACTTAGTAACTCTAGTAAAAACATTAATTATAGAATAAGTTGGTCAAGTTACATGTTTCTAGACCACCTATAAATAGCCAAAGTTCCTTTCAACTTGAAGTGGCCAAATATTTTTCCTTACCCAAACCAAATCTCAATTACCTAACAAATCCTTTTGAAGTTTTATACCTCAAAAGACAGATCCATGCTACAGTTTCTTAACTACTACAGAAAAAGCTCTTTTAGAATCCATTTGAATTACATGAGAAGCTTTTCAGGGAAGGTATTTTTACATTTATTTCATTCTAGGCTTATCATTTACACCCAGCAAAGCCCTTCACAGTTCTTTAGTTAAAATACATATTTTAAAAAGTAATTTAAATTTTAAGAAATTCCATATTTACATCCTTAATGTCTATCTAACTTACCCCAAATCTCTTTCTAGGTAAGATTTTAATTTTATGCTGCTCATCAACAATATAAAATCTCTACTATTTGCCATAAAATATAAACAGTATATGGCAGACATCAGCATGCAGACATACACTGGGTCCCTCTAGCCAAGCCACCCAAAAGGCAACATTCTTGTTAATGTGAATCCCAATATTTTTCTACATATTTCCAGTTGTACAGCAGCAAGATGTTAAAACATTTCCCGGTTTATTAAATTAATTACATTACATAGTTCTAATCTGATACAGCTGGGATCACAAGAACATATATCTGTTTCTACCTTCTTCTATCTTCCACAATAAATGGCACATTTAGACAAATGCATAATCCCTGTGGAAGACAGACACATGCTTAGGAGACGTGGAAGACACATTCACTGGGGTTTGCAGAGCTCGCCTGTATCTTGGGAAACACACTGTACTACAGAAAGATAAAACTAAAGGCAGAAAGAAAAAAAAATTTTTTTTTTTTTTTTTTTTTTTTTTTTTTTTTTTACTTTTTAGTTCACAAAGGTCCTGAAAGGTAACAAACACTGAATGGTAACCTCCTACTTAGTTGAAAATTTTATTTGAGTTTGAAACAATTATTTCTGAGCATGTTATTGGGAAGTCAAAACACATTTTCCCATAGCAGCAATGCCACAAATAAATGGTATTTGGGGTTTTCTGGTTAGTGAAAAGAAATATATTAATTCTTAAAATATCACTATTGGAGAAGTTACAGCTCCACAGAATTTAAATAGAATTTATGCTGTCTTTCCCCCATGGGAGATGGCTTCTGTATTTCTCATTGGCATGTGTCTCTCTCCTCCCTCCAGTTCACCATCTCATTCCTTCCTCTATAAACTTCCACAGAAAAAGTCCCCAGTTTCTTACAGACAGAAGCAAACAGGCTGCTCCGGTGAGCCATTTGCAAGCAGGAGCTGCAAGTTCATAGCAGCTTCAAGTACAGGGGTAGGGAGGGATTTGAGAAGAACTGGCTAAGCGAACAGTTTCCTAGCCCAGGGCCCAGTGCGCAGTAGGCATTTAAAGTTAATCTATTACCTATGGTATAGATGGAGAGAGAGCTCAACAGTACAGTTTTCAAATTTGTGCACTCGATGGGAAAATGGGTAGGGCACAGGGATCAGGGGAAAGGAGTGGGTGACACATCCCCCAGATCCATGCCATGAATAGACAACCCAGCTTAGCTCTGCCCCATGAAACATCACTTCTTGGTTATGAGATCAAGAGTTGTTCATAAAGTACATAAATATATTTTAAGGGGAACGAAAGTGAAAAAACTATCCTTTCCTCAAACACTTTACTTCAGCTATAGTGATTACTATTACCTGCAAGAATTCAAATAACCTAAAGTCAATTTGCTCTTTGAAGAACACAAGCAAATAATTCTTTTCTTGCTCTACATGACACGATGTTCCTTCTTATTAAGAGTAACAAATGATTTAAACATTTACATCTGCTCAAACTAAACTATAAAAAGCTATTCAAAATAGTCACCTGGGCCAAATATTTTAAAGGCTTTTTAAAATACCTTTTTGGTATTCTTAGTAGTTACTGACATAAGTATATCCTGAGATATTTTTATAAGCCATTTCACAAATGTTACTTTTAAAATTGAGAAGTTATACTCCACTAAAGCAAACCTGCTCTTCGCAAACCATTCACAAAACGATCTTAAAAATGCTTTCTAACAGTGCTTGCAAATCAATTCGTAGGCAGGTAACCACCTTTTGACTGCCATGAATCATCACAGAAAATTTTTGTACTTTATATCAAGCCCTCTTCTAAGTATGTTACACATATTAACTCACTCAAGACTAATAAACTCTTGAGTAAGGCATTGTTATGTCCAGTTTGCAGACAAAAAATAAACTGAAGCCCTGTGACATCAAACAACCTGTCCAGAGCTCCGACCTGGACAGTCTAGCTGCACAGTATGTGTGTAATCACTACACCCCACTCCCTCTCACATTCATTCATTCATTCATTCATTCATTCATTCAAACTTTTATTAGCATGATAACTCTGGTTTAGTGCAATGTCTAGGGGAAATTTAAGATATTGTATTGAAAAGGATTTATAAAAATCCTTCTCATCTGTTTATTTTTGAAAATTTTCCAAAACTACATATTTCATCTTTATAATTAACTTCGTGAAGAAACAGAGCTTTGTTATGCTCATTTCATAGGTAAGGAAACAGATAAAGGCGTGATGTCCTAAATGGTTTGGTAAAGATGCCACATTCCAAACACCTAAGCAAAGGTGCTACATCCCTTCTATAGGAATCTGCCCTACCCACAGACTCTGATTCTCTAAAAAGCCCCCAAATGGAAAAAAAAAAAGACCCCAAATAGTAAAATCATAGCCTGCCTGGTGCAGCTTCAAAAAGATTCACTGGGAAAATCTGACCCCCGTCAAAAATTTGAAGTTAGAAAACAGCAAGGAGGGCCCTCTTGTTATAGATGTAAGATGAGAGAGGGCAACATGGTGGGGGTTTCCATTAAGAGCCACGCTCAAGAATGAGGAGATTATAAGGCCAATGGACAGAAACAGAGTCTCAAAGAGAGAGCAGACATGGCACATGACCAGTCACTGAGAAAAGAAGACAGGCGATGTTTCCTTTCCCAGTGATCCAGATGCCTGCAAGAAACCTCATTTTCCCTAAAGACGCATGTGTTCTTGGCAGCCAAAAAGCAACTACCAAGTAGCATGTGTAAAGGAGAAGACGTTTCACATTCTCTTTCAACACAGAAAGTCAGATACTCAGTGAACTGAGAATGAGGAAGAGTCCAGATGCAGTAACTGGTCACACAGGTCTCCATGGTTCTTGTTTACTTTTTGGGAAAAAAAAAATGGGGTGGGTTATAAACTTGGCCAGCTCATAGATTACAGCAACAATCACAGATAGAAATCAAAAGAATTTTTCTTCGAAATTATCCAGACATCCCTTCTGCCCCCTCTGCCCTAATCTACTCCCAAGAACTTTTCATCCCCACTCTCTTCAAATAAGGTGACTTGTATTCTCTATCTCCTCTTATAAAAAGAATAAAGTCAGCAAGTATCAATCCCAACTAAAACTTTCACAGCAAACCATTCCAACTCAGAGTATTTGTATAAAATGAAAGGTTTGGATCAGGACAGAAATCACCGAGAAGAGAGAGAAGTCAGGAGTGGACTGACATCCCCAAACCCAGCATGGGGATCAAGTTGTTAACCTCTCCCAACCCCCACTCCCAAAACTAACACCACCCATGAGAAAACATGGATGCCTCAAGTTTCTGCAGTTCTGAGTTCTTTCACAGTGCCAACCTCTAGGATGACCAGCAGGGATGCTTCTTGGGACCCTTAGGCAACCAAATGAAGAAGAGGCAGGAGAAAGAAGGCAGCCAAAGGGAGTGGGACCTCGCAGACGTCTGACCATGACCATGGAGTGCAGGGAACTTCCACTTCAGATAACTGCTGCCTTGCTTGACCTCAAGGATTCTGGATTTTTCTTTCTTTCTTTCTTTCTTTCTTTCTTTCTTTCTTTCTTTCTTTCTTTCTTTCTTTCTTTCTTTCTAATCACTGACTTGAGGGAGAGACAGAGAGAGTGGGGGTGGCAGTGATGGGGGAGAGAGAGAGAGAGGGAGGAGCATCGATTTGTTGTTCCACCCATACATGCACTCATTGGTTGATTCTTCTATGTGACCTGACCAGGGGTGAAACCTGCAACCTTGGCATATCAAGATGATACCCTAATCAACTGAGCTTCCCCGGCCAGGGATGGATTATTTTTCTGATATGTGAATGATACATTTATTTTTAGCTAACAGAGAATTTAAGAGTATGAAAAAAAATTTATTTTTTTGTCCAATTATTAAAAGCTATCTAAGCCTCATTGCCATTCAATCCAGTAATAGTCCTGTGCAACACTGAAAGCACCAATTTTGATGGGTTCATTTTGCGGCAGTATTCTTAAAAGCATGATAAATACTAAGACCTTAAAACAAAAAAAACAAACATAAACCTTTAAATAAGCACAAGCCCCACTTAGAAAACAGAGACACGGGTGCACACGCAGGTGGACAGTGAAAGAATAGTGCCATGGAAAACAAAGAAAGTTTTCAGCAGTTTTCTTCGGCGGAAGAGTGTCTCGAGATTTATAAACCCTTACATGTGAAAGGTGTAATGATAATATAAGTTTTACGAAGAAAACTTTAACCAGGTCCACAAAAATCACAAGCTTCACAGATGAGGGCAGTTAAAAGTCAAATAACATAACTATAAATAAAGGAAAAACCTGCCCATTTGGAATACTGGGTGTGACTTTTTACAATCCAAAAGGAAGGTATAGATAAGACTTCTAAACTATATGATAAAGAAAATAAGTTTTTATAAGAGTACTTTTATGTCATGAAGTGGAGGACTAGATTGATTTAGAAAACAGTTATCCATGTAGACAGGTTAAAAATGCATTTGATCACCAAATCCTACAAAATTAAAATAAGAAAACATCTCTTAAAAGGTGAGGTTAAAAAAAATAAAAGACCTGTTACTTCACTTATTACATAATCACGTTATAAAAACTCTTCACCACCCGTTCCTTACCAAAAAATACATAATTTCAGATAAAACACAAATTTTGAAGGAAAGTGCACAGGTTTTGTTTTCTTTTGTTTAATGCTATGAATTTCTGTAAATACTTTGACCTCATCAGGAAAGATGATCCCTTTTCCTTGAAGCTACTCTCAAGGTGTTTCTGAGTTGCATGTCCAAAACTGAGCATCAGATCTTGCCCAATCCACCCTCCCTCACTCAGGAAGCCCTCCCCATCTAAGTCATTGGAGTAGTAGAAGCCAAACCTTGCAACAATCTTTAACTAGTCTCATTTGCTCATATACCACAACTGTCAGGAAATCCTGCAGGCTCTACCTTCAAAATAGTTCACTGCTCAGCACCTCCACTACCTAAATGACTGAAACCTTGGCCCAGACCACAATCACCTTACACTCCTGAGTAGTGTCCCTTCTTCTACAGTTTACATTCAACAAAAGAGCCAGAAAGACCTTTGAAAACCAAAATATGCTGTTTCTCCCATGTTGAAAACCCTCCCCACGCACTGGCTCCCCATCATACTTGGAGTAACAGTTCAGTTCTTCCAGTGTTCCACAAAGTATCAGATCTACCTGTCCCTTTTGTTTTCTCCTCCTCACCCCTACCTACTCCCACCACTGGAGTCATGCAGGGCTCTTGGCTCTTCTGGGTTCTTGTGTGTTGCTGTTGGGCTAAGACCAGGCTTATGGCTTCTACGCTCCCTACCCCTGTCTCCCTTGAGGGCTCCTTCCCTAACTCTTATCCCCGTATATCTACAAGGCTCACCAGGTCTTCATTTTCCACTCCAGGTTCCCATCTCCCTCATGCAGATATTTGTCTTCATTATAGCCCCAGCTCCTAGGCAACTGTCTGACACACAGTAAGAACTCAGTAATTGTATGTGGAATGACTGAGTGACCAAATGATTATGCTTACTAAGTAAGTTTATAGAACCCAGAAATAGGTAAGACTTGAACAAGTCTAGGACTAAAGCTAACATATGAAGATGGCAGGCCTCTTCCGTTCGGCACACTGGGCACTAGTATGTAGTCCTTAAAGGTGGAGGGGACTATGGAGGCAGTAACAAGCCCAGTTGCCAAAAGAGGATCCACCCACATTTCATCTTGCCATAAAAGTAGGTTCACAGGCCTCAGTGTGGTCCACCGATGCCCCGACGCAGCCTTGTTGTAAGTGGTTATCACTAATTCAAATTGTCTATGTTTCTCCAGTTCAAAAGGACATTTCCAAGGTCCTTCAAACTTCAAGGGCCTGAACTTTACCATTACGGTTAGCATTCAGTTATGCCATTTTTAGTTAAGCACATGGGTCACGCCCATGTTTCTTAATACGTAACAGAATACTTATGAAAATGTAACATAATATTTATATGTTACAAGGCTCAATAATTTCTTTCCCTTAGTTTACCTAGTGTTAAGGAAAGGAGCAGCAAGCTATGAACTAAGCACTGTTTTGTGGGCTTTACATGGATCTTCCCACTTAATTCTCCGACAGAAGTAAGAGCTATTGTGAAGTTCAATCTACAAACAGAGGGCTAAGTAACTCCTCTAAGACCACGTTGCCAATGAGTGACAGAGCCAGGACGTGAACCCAGGCAGACTGGCCCCAGGGCCCAGAGTTGCAGGGTGCGTGTCACCACGACATAGTGCTTCTTAGTTCTGCTTATCCAATACCACTGGCAAATGGGGTCAACAAAAAAAGACCCTACATGATGAATGCCATACATTTATTCATAAAAGGCATAAAAAAAATCTCATATATCAGCTAGAGCTAAAAGGTCCAAGAAGAAGGAAAATACCTTTAACATTAACATTCATCAGAATATTAGCAAAAATGATACAAAGCAAACAAAATAGTTTTTCTTAAAGTGGCAGGAAACTCAAGGGAAAAACAGAGTAGAAAAATGCAGTATTATTGGAAAAACAGCTTTGCAAAAGTAAACATTAAGAAATCTGCTTGAAAATTAACAAATAAAATCATAAATATAGCTACTCATAAAACGGTTTCCTTTGCAAACATTCAACTGTGTACAAGTCACTCAGAACTGATGTTAGCATATTTCTTTAAATCCTAATGTTTTGATGAAATATAACAAAAAAATTAAAAACAGGATTCTGTAAATGTTTGAAGGCTCTAATTAAGATTAGTAGAAATTCCTTTATCTGGCATCTAATAAATGTTTCCTGATCAAGTGGGATAATGGAATGAAGGAAATTTTAGAAAAACAGATAACTTTCAAAAAGATTAATTCCATACTCTCTCAGCCTCTCTAAAGACCAAATAAAATAGGACTTTGTAAGGCAAGGCTAAAAATCAAACTTTCTATAAAAATTCTTAATTATATACACAGACCTTTACACTTTTCAGATGGCATATACACGAGTTCATCTTATTAAACGAAATATTTGATTAAATAATTCATCAAAGGGTACATATTATTTTGAAGAGACAAAAATCCTGCAATAAGCCAAGTCAGATTTCTGTGCTCCCTCCAGCAGTGGGGGCGGGGATGGGGAAGTGTAGACAGAATCTAATTTTTCTCTTTTCAAGAGTTTTGTCTGTGGCCTGGTCAGGTAGCTCAGTTGATTAGAGCATCATCCTCATACACCAAGGTTTCGGGTTTGATCCTGGTCAGGGCACACACAAGAACTGAATGCATAAATAAGTGGAACAACAAAGCGATGTTTCTCTCTCTCTCCCCGACACTTTCTTCTCCCTCTAAAATCAATAAACTTTTCGTTCAAAGTTTCATTTGTTCTGGTTTGGTTTTGCCCTTATAGGAGTTCTTTAAAATAGGTGTCAATTGTCAATTTGGTGACAAAGCAGCTTCCCTCCCACTAGTTGATCAACCCGAGGAGAGCCCAACTCTTGTGCACTCCCTCTTCCACCACCACCTTCAGCAAGTTAAACCCTGACCCTATCCCTCCCTCAAATCACTCCTCCCTCCACCCACCCTGTCCCTCCCACTGCTAGTATCTCAACCCTTCCAGGCTAAACAGGGAACCTCCCAAAGTAACACAAAAGCTTATCACAGGTAAAAGCTAAGGAGGACGGGTTTGCTCTCCTCCCTCTTCCTAGCCTATCCCCCCCAACCCTCAAGCCAGAACTCCTCCCATCTTCTCCAGCCGATATAAATAGCCTGTCCCTAGGACTCTAATTCGGTAGTGAGGATTGGGGGGTCAGTATGGACAACCAATATGGCAGCCAGCAGAGGAGGCACGTGGGCTCACACCTGGCGCTGCCACTGTGAAGGAGCGCTCCCAGTGTGAGCAGTTTCCCAGCCTGCCACATCAGTACCTCTCGGCTTCAGGACAGCTTGAGAACGATCCGTTCCTCTTTCATTCTCCCAGCCTAGTCAAGTATAAGCCACCCACAACAGGCAACAAAACTACAAACACAGGATTAGTCTCCAGAACTAGATATGCAGCCCCAGGCAAAGGCCAAAAACCACAGACCTTGCAACAACCTAACTCCCTCCTGGGGTGGAGTCTTCAAGGTGAACACAGAAGTCTGGACTCATTGTCCCTAAGGTTCTTTCCATTCTCACAATAAAGGTCCAAGATTCAGCTTAGCTCCCGAGGCCACCCAAATAATGTCACAGAACAGTATGCTAAGCTTGCACAATTCTGGCAATTTTGACTGTCGTGTGGACTCCAAGTTACAAAAGCTATGGGGTTGGTGTCACAGGCTGGTTACTATTGATAGGATACATCAGTGCTCTACAAAAAGAAAAATAGATCATTGCTCACAGAAAATGCTTAAAACAATAGAAAATAAAATGGTAATGCACCAGGAGGCAATCCCCTTTCATCTTTGGAAATGAATTAATTTTCAATGGAATGCATACCGTGGTTGCTATCTAAAGAAAAGTTCTGGTCAGGCTTGGTATCTAAGGGACAGCATTACAGCCATTCCTTTAATTTTTATTCCCCTCCCCCACATGTGGGGATATTAAAACAAATGAAAGAAGGCATTATTTTAGCTTAAGGCATAAGCATAAGTCAGTCACACAAGAACAAAGGTTTTATTATCACATGAAAAGTCAAGGAGGAAACGTGCTCACTGACAACTAATTTAGTGTCCTACACACTTTGCAAGCATCTAGGCCAATATTTACAATTTATATCTCAGACTTAGGTAAAAAAAAAAACATTTGACTAGTGAGAAGGTCATTAAGGGAAAGAATGAAAGAAACGTCCTTGGAAAATGGAACAAAGTACACAGGTGGAAGGAAAGGTACTCTGCACCTCAGTGGTCTGTAGAACATTTGCCCTCTTCACCTTTAAAGTGATTTAACATTAACCACATTTTTCTGGCATCAGAGTACTATCTCCTGACCAAAACAAAACAAAACAAAACAAAAAAAAACACCCCACACACACAGTCCAAAATTCACAAACCCAGAAGAATATAAAACATACTACCACAGGCCAGTGTCTTGGGCTTTTTGCCTAAGAAGTTTGCTTTCAGCAAGGCGGG